>JAYXIM010050255.1:0-13000 GCA_037575425.1 Anastrepha fraterculus | reverse complement strand
ATTAATTTGTAATTACTTATTACTTCAATGTGCTGATGAAATTCACCAGGTGCGTAATGTTTTAACCTCATTAAACCTTTAAATCAATAAATGCGGCTATACTAAGATCAAAGGCTGCACAGAAATGCGGGGCAGCCCTAAATTATATGAGCGTCGTTTTCAAGATCAGCCCTATTTGGGTTCCGTGGAACAAGGATATTGAGGGAAACTTTAAAGCCGATGAGCTAGCTAGGAAGGGTACTGCTCTATAAATGGTCAGTGACAAAAGTATCATTGGGATACCTATGGCCACGAGTAAACTAATAATAAAAAACAAAATTATCCAAGAGGCCAATAGGTCATGGAGAAATGAAGATACATATATAACAGCTAGGCTACTATGGCCGCAAATAAACAAGAAAAAGACAAAGGAATTGCTTCGCCTCTCAAGAGATGATATCTCAAAGGTCGTGACTTGTGTCACAATTCTTTAGAGATTAGGAGTTTTCCCCCATGAATATTGTAGTAGAGATGAGAAAGAGGAAGAAACAATTGAGCACATTCTTTGCAATTGACCAGGCTTAGCTAAAATCAGAGCCGGTTGTCGAGGTAAACACTTTTTCAATTCTCTTACACAACTGTCTGGCGTGGGGATTAGACCAAATTCTGCGCTTCATAAGACTCTCAAAATGGTTTCATGAAGTGGGTCGTACGGACCGATTACCACATAACCTAACCTAATGTTTCAACCTGCTGTATCCGTCTGGGTAACAAAAAAGGGAGAACCCAGATATCTGAGTCTTAGCCAGACGAGAGTAGGGAAGCTCTCAGCTGGTGATTGCACACTTAACGGCCAATGCTCGATAAGGACACCCACCAAATTTGAGAGCTGAGGCTAGCCTCAGATGTAAAGATTCACGCATTGTGACGCTTACTCTGCTTTTGGCGGGTATGATTTATCTGACTTTGATGCAATTCGGTTTACACATTGGCTTTACCTAGACCAGAATTAATCTGAAAGATCTGATTTTGATGAAACATGGTGTTCGATTTAATGTTAAAAGTGTTCTCAATTTTATGTAAGTCAGCAAATCAATTCTAAAATCAAAATTCTAAAGATAGTGAAGAATGATCCTGGGTGCTACGCCCATTCCTAATAAAATTTTTAATTATATATTTATATAATTAGCGCTTTCGTCCTTTTTGGCTGTTTGGGCAGGCTTCCACCTATTAGTGGCGTGCATCTTGGTTTTGTTCCATAAGTGGAGCAATCTATTTTACAGATTTATTCCGCCTCTAAGCAGCAGATATTTTTTATGAGAAGCTTTTTCATGTCAGAAATACAATCGAAGGTTTGCCACTGCCTATTGAAAAAACTTTTTCTATCATTTTCCTGTTTTATGCATGCCCTTCCAACCCATTCAGTTACGACGTCCGCTAAATCATAGTTTCGCATAAAAAGCATGGCCACTCTTTCTTTCTCATTTCATTATTATTTTCTGCTTTTCTGCTATTAAATTCTGCTTTCTACCTTTACTTCAAATACTTAACTTATTACTCAAATACTTAACTACGAATTACTAAATAGTTCTTAATTATATTTTACTTCGTTTATTGTACCCGCCGAAATTATTATAAAGGCCTCATATATTGACAAGTTTAAATAGTCAAAACTTATTAATTTTGTAATTCTTTAATTATTTAAAATTTTTTATAATTTTCTTTATTCTCAAGCATTGACCACAATAATCTTACATAGGTCTCAAGCTTCGTAGGAGATTTATAAGAATTCGAAAAATTTCCAATAAAATCTTAAACTTATTGGAAAAATGTTGGGTACGCAGTTTAAAGCCCGTAAAATGTTTGTATATCAAAGAATAAGTCTGAGGTCACGCGCATTTTCGCCGGTTTTTGATAATTTCGAGGTATCGCGCTTTTTCTTCATAAAATGAATGCATTAAATTTTTTATACGCAGAAAATGCAAAACATCGATGAGAAAAAAGTATAGAAAATCAACCAAAATATTGAGCCACTTCAGCCTGGCACTTCATTTTACTCAAGTTGAAGAAGCAAAACAGACTTCATACCCGTTTTTCGTTTGGAAAATTCTTATTAAAATTTTTGATTTTTTTGGCTACAATTTGTTGAATTTTTATAAATCTTGCATAAAGTTTGAAACTTAGATTATTCTACTATTGGTTATGGAATAACCGAATTTGAACCAAAAATAATTGAAATAAAAAAATTAAAAAATTAAGTAAATAGTCAAAATCATATGTGGTGCCTCTGTACAAAATAATTACTCCAAATTCAATATTCGTAATAACCGAATTCCTTAACATAACCAATGTGTATCATAGAACGGTACTTTTAACTGACAAAAATGGAAGAACAAAAGTAGTGTTCCATTTAGAAAATACTTGAGGCTTTTAGAAAGGCTATAAACTTACACCAGCTATATAAAATTAGAGCAGGTTGTATTCAACTAAAAATATAAAAAAAATTTCGGAAAATATTGTTGATTTTAAAACCTTATCTTTGAATATCTAAAATGTATTACATTACATTACATTTTTACAAAAATTTTTTAGAGGGAATCCTAATAACCTTTTAAATTTAAACATCAAGTATTTTGATGCACGCGTAACACTGTAGGTCGGCATAAACTTCTTGGTCGGTGCGTTGGTTGTATTGATTTGCCAAAAGTTTAATTTTTGATGCAGAGGCAACCACGTGCAGATGTATGCATATGCACACTGTTACTTGCACATGACCGTGTACATACATATGCATGTAAATGTGAAAATCCTGAAACTTCATTTACTCAGTCTTGCACTGCACATATTGGTTTACCTGCTTCGCCTCGTCACTGCTACCGTAAAAGATAAATTAGTTTGCTGAAGGATTTTTCAATTTGGTTCGTTCGTACATGTTTGCGGTAAATGTGGTTATGTATATATATGCGTTCATATGTGTATTTATTAGTATGTGTGTCACACCTGTTCTTGCCATTCAACACCTGTTTTGGCAAGAAATTTTCATTCATTGCCAGCAGTGATTCAACTCTGTACACAGATACTTGCACGTACAAATATACACGATATTTCGAAAGTAACCAACAGGTGTAGCATTCCAACGCCAACAAGTATTAGGTATTTTGAGTAAAAGGTGAATGAAAAGTGAAATATCCAACATTTACGAGGTAAGTTTAAACGGATTTAAGTCGATCAGCTGTGTACTCATATAGGTGCGGTTGAATGTATACTATTTTTCAGTGTGTGTGCCTGTAATTACTTTCGTTTTTCATGCTGGCCAATTTGTGATATTTTGTGAAATTTTATGGCACTTAAATTGACCGAAATGAGTTAATCTTAGCAAAGTTTTAAGGCAAACTGTAAATACTTACTTTCAACCTCTTTGTGTTGAGTTGAATTCTGTGATTTTACGAGCTTAATTAATTTGCCCCAGCAAGACACCTGAGTATCGATTAAGTGCTCCACCGGAATGCTACCATTTATAGTAATTATTACTTTACTACATTCCCTTATTATAAAACAGAAAATAGTTTTTCATTTTCTCATTAATTAAATTTTTTAAAGTACTCGTACTGGTAAAACAATAAATTCTGAACATTATTGTAGTCCCTTGGACCAGGTGAAGGAAAAAAGTCATGAAAAAAACCCAGTTTGCAAAAGAAAAAAAATTATTTATCGTCAGGATAGTGCGCCGTGTTACAAGAACATTTTAACAATGGCTAAAATCCATTAATTAAAGTTAGAATTGTTGGAGCATCCACTGTATTCACCAAATTTGGCCCTTACGACTTTCAGCTGTTTTCGGACCTAAAAAAACTCATATATGGAAAGCGGTTTTCATCAAATGATGAGGTCATAGCAGCTTTGGAAGCGTATTTTGCAACCTTTCCAGATTCTCACTTCGGGGATTCATAAATTGGAATCCCATTGGAACAAGTGTATTGATGCTCAGGGAGACTATTCTGAATAAAAAGTGTATTTCGAACCATACAATTGTGTTTTGCTTATCGAACCGCATAACTTATTGAACAACCTAGTACAAGGTGGCGAAAAATATATTTATTGAATTGAACAGCTTTAGTGTAGTGAGGCTTAGATATCAAAATCTAGATTTCCATTACTCAAAATAATTTTTTGAAGTGCAACTAAGAGTAAATTTTTAAGGCCAAGCAACGTTTTGGGCATTTTCGTTCCGCGAGAGAGAAAAAAGATGTAGCGTAGAGGAAAAGGAGAGAGAGAGCTATACCTTATATATAATATATGTTAGATACACTTTAGGCTATTTTCCTGAGTTTTTCCTTGTGATTGGTAATTTCTAGTGATAAATAACACAGCCGAATTTTTGACGCTTGCACCAGCAAGCAAACTTGAAGGAAATATATTTTTGGTACCTATTTTTGGCAACCAAAATTCAAAGTGTTCAAATTTAAAAATTTTTTATTAGAAAAACTCAATACAAAATTCCACTTTATTGAAGTGCTGATGACGATACCTGAAGGCCTTTTTTGTATCAAAAATGACAGACAGAATTTTTTTCTCAAAAATTGTGAACAGAAACATGAAAATTTTCAACAAAAAAATTTAAAGGTTTCCAAGAAAATTATTTTAAAAAGTATATTTTATCCTGAGAAATTAAAAAACAACTATCTATCAACTAGAAATCTGTACAAATATTAAAAAGAAGAATTTCGTTTTGAATACTCTTTATTAAAATTATCAACATTGAATAAATCTCAAAATGATAAAATTTTATCAGCTAAGTTCTTGCTATACTCAAGTCTACAAATAAACAAATTTTCAGAAAAATTTCCATTAACGTCAAAATTCCCTATAGAAACTGTTATCTCACAGAAATCGTAGCCATTTCTAGTGTAAGGGTCTTTGAATTCCAGAAATTTGCAATGCTGACAAAACGTAAATACAACTGGGAATTAATAAAATATACTATATTTTTAGCTATCAAAATTTTTAAATTGAAATTTTTATGAACTTTAATCTTTCTTTGGTAGTCATGTAATTCCAGACACCATATTAAACTAAAAAACGAAAAAAACTTAAAAAATAATATAATATCAGAAGACAGTGGAATTAATTTTAAGTTTGTAATTTTTTTAAGTGGATGTTATTTTTACTTTTTTTTAGCGTCCATAAAGTGTATTATTTTGACACCTCAGAAGTGTATCATTTCCTATGTTGTGGACGTATATAAAAATTACCCCACATATGAACAACAGAAATTCATTTGAAGATCCGCCCCTGCATGGACGTATGGATGTGCGCATCGAAAGTCGAACGCTTCGGTATAGCAAATTAGTTTGCGTAGTTTTATGAGCTAAAAACTAGTATAACTCGTAAATGCTGGAATCAGTGCAACTAGTACATGAATTGCAGCTGAGCATAACTACGCTCAGTCAGGGTGTTAAATTTTGATTTAATATGCAGTGCAGGTGATGCGCTGAATAATAAAAATTTAAACGAAGCACTCGCATGTATATATATGTATGTATGTATATATATGTATATTAGGCCGGGTCGATTTGTGGGGAGGCAAAAAAATCGTCCATAGCTCTGTGAAAATCATATTCTAGTGATCAAAATAGGAAACTTTGCCGAAGGAACCATACCTCTAAAACGAATTCTGATGTCCCCAAATTTGGGTCGAACTTTTTAGTTTCTTTTCTCATGTAAAGGCCAAAAATGGTGAAATGGTGGGGGTCGGTCATACATTTGGACTCGATTGGAGCACTCTAAATGGGTTAAAGTGGAATTTTTCGTGCGACCCAAATTGGGGGACATCAGAATTCGTTTTAGAGGTATGGTTCCTTCGACAAAGTTTCTTATTTTGATCCCTAGAATACGATTTTCACAGAGCAATGAGCGATTTTTAAATTGACCCGCCCTAATGTATATATATGCAAACAAGAAATTGAAAAGGCGAATGCACATTCTACAACTGGCTCATTTGCGGGATATTTTGACTACAACACTTATTGCGCTAAAGAACAATGTACACCACGGCGTATGATGAATGCAATATTTTATCCACCATAAGCCAATTAAGTCCGTGATCCTTGATAAAAATTACATACATTTTAGGTTATGCCAATTCAGATAAATTTGCACATTATTAGCAAAATTTCTCTGAGCGTTCACTGACGGCTGAATGCCCGAATGTGTAGAATATTGTACACAAATTAACTTATTCACATTACTTATTCACATTACTCACAAAACAAAAAATCCAGGCGCGGCGGTTTCCATAATGGACGGCTTCCTGGTCAGCGTCTGTTCACCATGTTAGGTGCGGCTGCTAACTGACCGGTATATGCCGTGGCGCACTGGGAGTCTCTCATCACTTTAAGAACCATCTCAGTTGTTGAAGTGAGGGGAGTGATGTGAGCTTGCTCTGCCGAGGTGTTAGCCGCGGGGTGTATCAGTGACCAGCCCCTTCGGGCCCTAGTCAGGAGTGTGTATTGGACGCAGAGGTAGTAGTATGCGTTGCTCCGGGCGAGCTCCGGTCCGTCCGTGTTTTCCGGGACCGGTAAAGCGAAGAACGGGCCTCAGGGAACTGGGGTAGGGGCTTTGTCCCCAAGGGTATACCCGCTCCTGTTTATTTCGGCCCGCCCCCCTACACACGATGCGCTGGTAAACAAAAAAGAATGGAAAACAAAACGAGAAATACAAACACAACAAACAATAGCAGTAACATCTATGGAGCCATTATGGGCAGTGGAAGTGAAAGCCGGGAAGAGGCTAGCAGAAAGGAACCAGGTGCAAGTGGATCGAGTGATCTACTAGTGGACCTAACTGAGGAGTACAAGACCCCCAAAGGCCGTATAATCACGGGGGCTGATCCTTTTAAGCGCGCGCCAAAGCTGAGACGGAGTCCTATCAAGACGCTCAGTGTAGAAAGGCCCGAGAGAGCAAAATCGTCGCCACCTGCGTTGCAAGAAAGCAATGAGAAAGCAGCAAAATCGGGTAAAGATACGTTAACGCTTCTTGGTGAGACGATTGGGAAGTTGACTGAAGCAATGCGTCTACCGCAACGCTCGATTAACAACCACATAAGGGAACTCCTCGAAACGATCACTAAGCTGCACTCGAGAGCTCAAGAAGAAGCTAAGAGCAAAGAAGCCAAGCGAACTGTTCCTGGAAGTGTAATGGCTGAAGGAACCCCGAAAAGGCCACGCGACGATAAACAGCCGGGCAGAAAAACTCCACCCAAGAAAAGTAAAACCGAAGAAGACCACAAGGTGTCAGCAAGTGCAGACAAGAAAGTCAAAGGAGAGGGTAATGTCAAGAGGACAAACGGGGTTGTGGAAAATGGCTGGATTAGTGTCAAGCGCAAACCAGCCAAGAAGAAGGTGACAAATAAACCACCCCCGAGGCCGGATGCGATTGTCATTGCGCGTGCCGGAACAATGACGTACAGTGACATACTCAGGGTGGTTAAAAAAGATGATGCCCTGCAAGAACTCGGCGAAAACGTTACGCGCATCAGAAAGACGGCCAAAGGCGAAATCCTGCTCCAACTGAAAAAAGAGCAGATGGCCAATACAGGAGTATATCAGAAGAAGATTGGCAAGGTGCTAGGTGACCAGGCGCAAATCAAGGTCCTTACCCACGAGATGTTGGTTGAGATCCGTGACCTAGATGAAGTCACAACCAAAGAGGACATAGGTGAGGCTATACGAACGCAAGTTAACGAGCTTAACCTATTTAGTGAAAACGCAATAAAAAGCGTTAGAGCGGCGTATGCAGGCACGCAAACAGCAGTGATAAGCCTACCAGCACTGGATGCAAGGCGACTGCTTGAGAAGCAAAAACTGAAAATCGGCTGGGCAGTATGCCGAATAAGAGAAAAGCCTGACTTGAGGAGATGCTACAGATGCCTGGAGTATGGACACCTAGCGAGGGCATGCAAAAACGAAGACGACAGAAGCCAGAACTGTCTCAAATGTGGAGAAAAGGGACACCAAGCGAAAGTATGCGAGAAAAAGCCCTTCTGCGGAGCTTGTAAAAGAAATGGACGAGAAGACACAAGCCATCAGATTGGAAGCAGGAAATGCCCCCTGTATCAAGCGGCGTATACGAAAACCAAAAAATGAGGATTGAGCAGATCAATCTAAACCATTGCGAGGCTGCACAAGAGCTCTTAAAACAAAGGGTATACGAAAATAAGCTGGACGTTGTGCTAGTCAGCGACCAGCATAAAAATCTAAACACCGGAACGTGGGTCTCGGACAGGAAAGGTAAAGCTGCTATTTGGGCCTGTGGAGGAAATACCCTGCAGGACAAACCGCACACCCACAGTGATTACTATACCCGAGCAAAAATACGTGGCATATATTTCTACAGTTGCTACGCGCCACCGAAACTGACGCAAGCAGAGTTCGAAAACTTACTGGATGAACTTGTGCAAAACGCTCGTGGTACCACACCAAACGTGATTGCGGGTGATTTCAATGCGTGGGCCCTGGAATGGGGTAGCAGATATACCAATAAAAGGGGAGATGCCTTGATTAAGGCATTCTCACTGCTTGATGCGGTTCTGCTAAACACTGGGGGAAAAAACACCTTCGAAGTGAATGGTCGTGCATCAATAATCGACATCACCTACGCCAGCAGGGCTCTAATACGATCAGCAAGCTGGAAAGTGAATGATTTTTACACAGGCAGTGACCACCTTGCCATTACGGTGGACTTTTCGCATGGAAAAGAAACCGTACAGAAAAAACAGAATAAGGGTTGGAGGGTGGAGACACTTGATGAAGAAATATTCCAAATCATGCTAGAAAAGAACCCAACTAGCACCAACGATGTGGAACTACAGGCGGAACTGCTAGTAAAATATGTTAGCAGAGCTTGCGATGCCGCTATGAGCAGGAAAATGCAGAGCGCTCCTAGAAAGCCTGTATACTGGTGGAACGAGGAGATCAGCACCCTAAGAAGCGAATGCAAAAAAGCAAGGCGCCTTTCCCAAAGGAGCTATGGGTTGGCAGAACACTACAGGCTCCGCGAGAACTATAAAGAGAAGCGGAAACAATTAAAGAAAGCCATTAAAAGCAGCAAGGCAGCTAGCTTTAAAGAACTGTGCCAGAATGTGGACGAAAACCCGTGGGGTGATGGCTACAAACTCGTTATGGCCAAGGTCAAAGGAGGTAGAGGACAGGCGCCAACTTGCCCCATTCTTTTGGAAAAGATTGTACAGACACTCTTTCCAAAGCAAGACATGCAACCAAGCCAGACCCAGTGCCACGCAGCAGAAAATAGTGTCACAATCAGTGAAGCAGAGGTGATTTTGGCAACGGAAAGTTTCGGCAATGCTAAGGCTCCAGGACCTGACGGAATTCCGAACAAGGCGCTGAAGATCGCTATCAGGCGCAACACAAAGCCATTTGCAGAACACTTCACCAAGTGTATAAATGAAGGCACGTTTCCGAAAGTATGGAAGAAACAACAACTGGTCCTACTTCAGAAACCAAATAAGCCAGCGGGTGACCCAAGTTCTTATCGGCCACTCTGCATGATAGATACTATGGGTAAAATCTTGGAGAAACTAATCTGCACACGCCTGGAACAGCACCTGGAGAAAGCGCCGGCTGAACTATCCGAACATCAGTTTGGTTTCCGAAAAGGTCGTTCAACCATCGATGCCGTCAGGAGGGTGACAAACATTGCAAGTAAGGCTATTGAGGGTGACAGGTGGATGCATGGTGACAAAGAATACTGTGCAGTTGTCACTCTGGATGTCAAGAACGCCTTCAACTCGGCATACTGGCCACATATTATAAAGGCTCTTGAAGGAAAAAAAACCCCAGCATACTTAGTACGGGTTATAAACAGTTACCTGTCGGAAAGAGTACTTCTGTACAATACAGATGAAGGCCCTAAGAGATATGCAGTGACGGGCGGAGTACCGCAGGGATCTGTGCTGGGCCCGATCCTATGGAATGTACTATATGATGGGGTACTGCAACTCCCAATGCCGAGGGAAGTGCAAATAATAGGATACGCAGACGACATTGCGTTAACGATAGTCGCCAAAACAATCCCTCAGATTCAGAGTATCTGCAGCGAGGCCACAACGAAGGTCAAACAATGGCTAACGGCAGTTAAACTACAGCTAGCAGGGCAAAAAACAGAAGCAGTTCTCATTACGAGTAGAAAAAAGTTAGAAACGACCACACTAAACATTGATGGGTTTAACGTCACAACACAAGCGGCACTACGATATTTGGGTGTAATGATCGATGCTCGACTAAGCTTCAAAGAGCACATCAAAAAAGCATGCGGAAAGGCAGCCATGGTGACGGCGGCACTGTCAAGAATTATGGCCAACATCGGTGGTCCCACTCAGAGTAGAAGAGCGCTCCTGGCTAAAGTTACCCAGTCTACACTCATGTATGCAGCACCCATATGGGGTAAAGCCCTGATACAGAAAACATACGCTAAGAAGGCGGAAATAGTTTTTAGACTTATTTCCCTCAGAGTTGTCTGTGCTTTCAGGACAGTGTCGTTTGAAGCAGTATGTGTCATATCGGGTATCATGCCACCAGATATAATGGCCTCTGAACTGGGTAGAGTGTACGACAAAACCAAAAGCCTAAACAGGAGATTAACGGCGGAAGAGCGTAAAGAAGAAAGACTGGGGAGCATAACTGAGTGGCAAAATCGCTGGGACCTAGCGACAAAAGGAAGATGGACGCATAAGCTTATCAGAAGCGTACAGGCTTGGGTTGAGAGAGGACATGGTGACACAGATTACTACCTCACACAGTTCCTGACGGGACATGGATGCTATAGAGAGTATCTCCAAAGACTCGGCCACGAGGACGCAGCTGACTGCTCGCTCTGCGGCAACGGTAGTGAGAACGTGGAACATGTGTTCTTCTCCTGCCCGAGATACGCATCTGAAAGAATGTGCATCGAAGAAATCATAAAAGAAAAAATAACCCCAGGCAACATTGTAGATCACATGCTGCGGTCGAAGTTGGTGTGGGCCAAGATGAGAGAATGGTCCGCAAATGCGTTACAGGAACTGCGAAAAAAGGAATGGGAACGCAGTAAAGAAAGAAGACAAAGAAATAATGAAGGGTAGACGGAGAGAGAGATATAAGTGAAGAGCCATAATGGCTAGCTTGGCCCTGCGATGCAATGCTTAAACGGCGGTACCGCAGGGCAAACTAAAGCTACAGAAGTCGGAGTTAGGGTTTAGTACGTAGGTGTACTGTTTCGCAAGTCCAGTTTAGTAGTAATACTGACTGTGCGTGGTCCCGAATGAGGTGCACCTTTAGCGATCAGTATGAATCGTGCATGCCATCTATATTGACGGTATCTAGGTAAGATTCCCCCTTCGGATAAAAAAAAAAAAAAAAAAAAAAAAAAAAAAAAAAACATTACTCATTCGCGCTCTCCACTTTCGCGCGTGCACGCAATAATTGGAGAACAACCAGTCGAGTAGCCGTAAAGGCAAATTTACAGGAAATGCTCATTTTCGTGATAAACTGTTGGTTTGATGTTACAAATGAAAAATTATGTACGTTATGCATAACAGTAAAAAGGAACAAAACAAAAAAAAAAACAAAGATGAAAAAGAGAAAACAAGAAATGTGAAACGTCTAAAATTTCAACAGTTCCATCGCGCCGCTCGGTAGCGCGTGATTAATGGCACAGGGCTGAGTGTCAAGCTCAGCAAGGCGCTTGGCAAAAAAGCAAGAGGCAAAACTTGCTGCGTGAATGGTTTCTCTTTTCCCTTTTTCACTTTATTAACAACGGAAGTGTTCGCTGGCAAAAAAGAGAGTTTATATTTCATGGCAGTGAAATATAAATTAGCTGACAAATTTAAAAAATTACGCTCCAATAACACGTTACATTATTTTCCCCAGCAGCCTGCTTCGGATAATTCAAGCTTAACGCGTAGTGCAAAACTCTAAACTTTAATGCATTCTGATTATTAAAGCATTCACATATGTATGCAGCTGTTATTACCAACTGGTTCATAAAATAACACTGTGCGGCAAAGCGAAAAAAAGGGTAAGAATGTGGTATATCAATTATCATAAAAATAGCATTATGGAATGTTGGACCAGCGGCCATTTTTTTCCTATACTTCCCAATTTTTTTTAGCGTAAGGAAGTTTTCTTATTCTCATCTCAAGTTGATCTAAATTATTAAAACAAAAAACTAATATAAAACAACCTTAACCATTAATATTGCCCTGAATTAAATGGCGCATACATTTGCGAAACATTTTAATCCAATATGTCCTACTGGAGTGGGTCGGTTGTTGGAGAGCTAAAATGTTCAAAAAAAATATTCACCTGCAAGTTTCAGTAGGAATCTTCTCAGGCACAAATAGTGTGCGATAATAGACTAACGTACACCATTAAATGATTTCTAATACTCATAATTCCATTGTACTTGATTTTCTGCGCTCAATTGAATCTACTTTGGAAGCAGACTGCTTAAAAGATACATAAATGCCGGTTTTTTCTTTATGTTTTTAAAATGTATTGATTTTCAAAGAACGAGTTGCTCAGAAATTTGAGCCACATAATTCGTAATTCAAGGCTTTATCATGGAAGAGTGCTACGAAGCGTTTCATTTCACTCCCAGCTAACATTGCAGCGTCGACTACTAGCTCTAACTCTTCCAACACAGTTTGAAATACGATGTGCTGCCTTTATACCGCAGAAGGAAGACGGACTCCATTTTCTGTTCGGCGAATTGAAAGCCGTTTTGCACCAGGAATAAGTTAACGGCCGCTAAGTTCTGATTCTTAGTGTATGTTGGCTATAATGTTGCCGCAATTGGGTGTATTGAGGCGCAAAACGCCATCATACATGGTATTTCAGACCCATGGCCCAAGCACAGAACGTTGGAGGACCCCGCCTAACACCTTATAACTCTTCCTCTCTGCTGCTGTGCTGTAAACTAGTACGCGTTCTTCGAAGTGGCTGCGTATAATTGTCGAAAGCGTCCA